>JABVXW010000460.1:0-37718 GCA_013365375.1 Litomosoides brasiliensis | reverse complement strand
TAATTTTTAATAGTAATGGAAAGAAATTTTTTTCAAAATTTTTATAATATCAGAAATTAATTCTTTTAAAACATAGTATATTATTCTACTGACTGATTGATGATCAATTATTTTACTGATTTATTGATGATTTATAATTTTACTGATTTATTGGTGAATTATTATTTTACTAACTGATTGATTCTGTGTCATCCTTTTTTTTTTATACCCTGCGATGTGATACTGAATAATTTGTATCATAATAGTGCCAAATTTAAATTTCTTGCTGCATGTTTGCGCTTCTACTGATTTGAATGTGAATCAAATTTTATATGATATGATTTAAATGTAAATCAACTGTTCGCCTTTTCTCAATGCAATAATGAAATTGAATTGCGCATTTGTTTGTACAAGTAAGAGCAACGACTTAATGTAACATAGATCCAATGATGACAAATATTTTGTCATCTGTTGCCGACTGTTTCAAATATTTTTCTTAAAGTTTATAGATAATTGTAATGAAAGCCATTAAATGAAATGAAAATGCATCTCCTTTTTCTTTCAGGTAACACACAAACGATAGGCAGAAATTGAAATATATGATGGATGATGTATTTTATCCATAGAAAACGGCACTTTTTCTTAACTGTTAGTGAAATAAAAATTAAAAAAATCCCTAAATTCAGATGTATAGACACTAATTTCGTAGTCACTGCTTGAAAAATATCATATCTGTGACAATGTACTCAGAACATAGAACAGTCTCAGGTTAGATTTCTTTTAAATATTTAATAATATTATCGATTGTGGTGTAGGAAATGCTGAAGAGATAAAATGTTTGCATTGTGAACGTCCGCCGCATCCATTACGTAGCGTACTGTTGCAAAATCATAATGGTAATTGACGTTACATTGTCTTGAATTTTCATCAGTTCACGTGTTAGGTGGTGTAATTCCGTTTCGTATTTATTACTGCTTTCTCTCTCTTTCTCTATTATAATCTTACTTTGAATTTCAATACGTATTTATTACTGCTTTCTCTCTCTTTCTCTATTATAATCTTACTTTGAATTTCAATACTATTTTTTAATTAATATTTAGATAGTTTGGAATTTTGCTCAAATTCATTGCAAAAGTAGAAAATATAGACCAAAAAAATAGCATGCATAAATTGCTTGCATGCACGCGTGCAAAAAAGCAAAAAGATTGGTGTATGTTGTGAATTTGGAGGTTTTGTGGATTACGTGAATAGTTTGTGTTGCCAAGATTAGTACGGCTAATTACTTTATTTCGTGTGTGGGAATGGCTTATTTAATGGCCCATAATTTTTAGGGTTTAATTACAAGTGGAAAGTGGAAAAGTTTATAATTAACGAGGACTAAGGTTAGGGTTGCATCTTGAAACGAGGGTGCATATAACAAAGAGTACAAATGTCGGGAAACCCGAGAAAAATCTAACACAAATTATAATTATAAAATTCTTAAGATTATAAAATTATAAAATTCTTAAGATTTCGTCATGTAATCAATTTCGTTATGTTTGTTGTATCTCTATATTCTTTATATTGTAATCTGTTTCAACATCTTATCGAAGCCGAAATGGGTCACATCATTTACAAGCTTTGACCCATGATTTACAAGCATTTGTAGTTAACCTTAACTCGTAAGATGACTGTGCCAAACTCCTTTACTACTAACAAAACAACATTGACCTCACATGACCGCAAGCTTTCTGGGTCATCTTCATTCTTGGTGCGATAACTTAACCCAAGCAGTCGGCCTTCTTGCTCCTTTGGTACTCACACGAATTAACTACAACGCTTCCTCAACTCCCCACGTCTTCAATTACTATTTGCTCCATTTCACAGAAAAACCACTTGTACTGCTTCAACTATTAATATTCCGTCGCTAACTCTTCTGCTACGAAAACAAATAGGAATTGATTAGTTTTCGTAGCAGAAGAGTTAGCGACGGAATAATATTACAATATATTAAAATATATAAAATATTATATATTTTAGTTATAATATTTTTTATTATTATTTTATTTTTTTTTTGATTATTTTTATTTTTTTAGTTAGCGATGAAATAATAATAATAATATATATACTGATTTGTTTTTTTAAAGTTTGATAAATTATTGATTTGTTGTGGACCTTCAAACAACACAAAATTTCTCAAGCAATCCAAATCGTTCACAGCGAGCAGAATTTTTGTTTCATAAGAAAAAGCTAAGAAGTGATATCATAGCAGCACAAGAAAACGATATTTCGATGATATGATATGATAATTGTGCGATCTCTTACGACTGTATTGTAGGAAAATTTTCAAAATTTCCCATTAATAAATTTTAAATTAAGTATATTAAAAAAAAAATGAATCTGTACAGAGAAATAATGCAAAAAAAAACTTTCGCAATCAAAAGTGCAAGTGAATTGAACCTACAACAATTCAAAGTTGTAACCATAAAAGGAAACCGACAGATTGAAGAGCTATTTGGAGGACAAAAGGTCACACGTACAATAAAGCGCAGTAGGTTTCTTTGTTTTTCCCATTTTCTTTTGATAAAAAAAAGAAATGACATTGGTAAAATTAGAATGAAATTTTACTCCAAATTAAAATGAAATTTTAAAGTTCAAGTTTCGAGTTGAAATATTTCATAGAATGAGAAGAATGTTGTATTTTCCATTGTTTTATTTCCTTCCTTCGTTCATTATAAGTTTTTTTTGTTTACATCTAATTTTTAAAAATTTTAAGCGAATCTAATTTTTTAGTGATTAAAAATGAATTAATTACATTTCTCAAAATAATTTCTTAAGAGATGAAAGATCAAATTTAAATTGAATTAAGCACTTACAAATAGTGCTATGAAGCTAGTAGCACCAGTGCATCAAGCTTACACTATTATTAATCAGCAAAATATACACAAACATAAAAATAAATATTCCCAAAAAAATTCAATATTTTACAAAAATTTAAAAAAATTTTTAAATTCTAATTACTGTTAGTAAGAGAAGCATAGATAGACAAAAGCAATAAATGAAATGATGCGAAAGAAATGAAGTAGAAAAGAGGAAGTACTTACACAAAAGGACAACCATTAAAAAATGAATCTTAGAAAGAGAGACAAAGAGAGAGAGAGAGAGAGAAAGAGATTTACGCCACATTAGTTCCTAAAATATGCTCATTCAAATGTACAATAATTATGTAAACTTTCGTTCACATTCAATCACTAAATTTTTTCAAAAATAGGAAATTTAAGAAAAAAAAATGAAAAACTAAAAATATAAACTCACTCATTGATGGGTAAATTAAAAACTGGCGCAGAAGATAACTTACAGTATTAGACAATTTTACAGAATCGAAAAAATTGACAGTAAAACTTTCACTTCAAAATTTATATTTCAATATAACACACACACATACACACACACACACACACACACACACACACCCACACACACACACGCACACACACACACACACACACACACACACACATCTGTAAATGGAGAAGAGGTTGTGCTATCAAATGTACTCGTTTAAATCAGTTTTGCAAAATTATACAAAAGAAAAAAAAAACCAAACAATAATATGTAAATGTATTATGAAAAGTAATCACTATGCTATTATACATCAGACTTTTTTTCTGTAAAAATGATCGATCAAAAAAAAAATGAAATCATTAATTCAGCTTTTCCACACTGATATTATCAAAATAAAACAAAGAAAAAAGGAAACAGAAAAAAAAAACAAATTTGTTGTATGGAAAGTGTAAAAGGTTAAATAATATTTTAGATTAGCAAATGCAAAAAAAAGATGAAATGAAATGAAAAGTTTAATGTATAAAAATAAATAAGTACATATTTAGGCAAATGGAAACAAATATTTTTAGGTGTAACGATCAAACAAATATTTTCTTCACTGAAATAAGCGAACATTTTACGGATATTAAATATCATCATTGTACAGTAAAAAAAAGATGGAAAATTTTCTTATTATTATTGCATGGCTGAATCATCAAATTTTTAAACATTTTACGTCATCTAATGGAACAATGAAGATTTATGGATAACTTTTGTTTTACTACTACGCAGTTCCATCCACTGATAAAATGAATCATCGCATATTTCCTATCAATTAATCATTATCGGCAATAAACAACAATAACAACAACAACAGCAATAGCAATAATTAATTTAAATAAATGGATGAAAAAGTTAACAAGTGAATAAGTTAGATTTTACTCATCATAAGTAAAATCTTGTTTATTCACTTGTTTTAACTAATTAAGGTGAGAAAAAAAAGACTAATTAGTGAAAAACTAAATTAAGCCAACTGAAATAAAATCTAGAACGAAAAGAAAAAAGTATTTCCATTTTGATCACATATTGAAATAGCATTACGTAATATTTTTTGACCTAATGAATCATTTTCAGTACAATTTGAAATTATTACAAATGTACATTTGGTGCTGAAATTACAGTTAAAATTATAATTTGACAATTACAATTAAAAGCATACAATTGAGAGAAGTTTGAAGTAGCAGATCTATCATTAAAAAATAAGAAGAAAGAATGATAAGTTGGCAAATCGATGTTTCATATAACACAAGCAGAATATTTCGACATCAACGAAATGTTATTAAATTTTTTTTGAAAAAAAAAACACAAGAAAAAAGCAAAACTTATTTTCTGCTTGTGTTATATGAAATGAAAATGTTGTTGATGTCGAAATAAAATTTGAAAACTAATTTTAAAAAATTTACAGATAAAAGCAATTATATTGAGAAAGTGATGAAATTTATCAAAAATTTATAAAAAATGAATTTACAAATTGAAATTTATCCAGCAGAATTATGGTTTTGATTATTTCACTTACCTTTTGTTTGTTTTTCTAATACCTTAAAAAATAAAGAAACTAATCCACAAAAATCGAGTGATAAACGACAGTAGCATATTGATAAAATTAGAAAAAAAAAAGTGGAAAATATTCAACGGCATACGTGTAATTTATTTTCACTTCTGCTGTGAACAGAAAATGATTGAAATTAAAATTTCATTCCTTTGGATACAGTTGATATGAATGGAAAAATTTTAAATCAAAATACAATCTAACCAATTTAATTTCCTCTGTTTTTAAGCACTTAATTAAAATTGTTATTAAATTTTAATTAACTGGAAGAAAAAGGTAAAATAAATGATAATTTTTACCAAATGATATTTAATACATTTCGATAGAGTTAGTTATATGTCTTTTGCTCGTTTTAGTTTTTTTGAAAATTGTTAAAAGCAAAAAAAAAAAATAAAATAAGATAACATTGTATGTGTAAATTTAATTTCATTAAAAGTTAAGAAAAAGTAAAATTTTCGTTTTTTTTCTTAAATTCAAAAATTTTCTTAAACAGTACTACTATTAGTGAAAAGATTTTTGTTAGTTCAAAAATATCAAATTAAATTTGTATACAAAAAAAAAATATATATATACAAAGGACGTTTGAAGTTGCATTCATACAAATGCAAATGCAAGCGCAAAAAAGAGATGAAGATGAAAGGAAAATCGAAAGTGAAAAGAAAATGATGAATAAATAAAAGTTTTGTGTGCTTAAGTAAATTTGAAGTTCCTCTCTCTCTCTCTCTCTCTCTCCATTTTTCGTCCTCTTTTTTTCTGGTATATGTTTTTATATACATTAGGCATATGTGTTTTATCTTTTTTTTATCGAAACCATATATGTCTTAATAAATTAATTTATTCTCCTTTTCTAATTCTTTTTTTTTTATTTTAAATAATTAAAAATCCAATTACAATTCCACTTTTTTTGTTGTTTAAAAGGAGATTACATAGCGGATGATTTGTTACTGAATGATAGCAAATCCGGTTTGTCTTGTCTTCTCTCCGGAAATGCCCGAAATATAATCTTTCGAAATTTTTTACTTCCTTTTTCTCTCTCTCTCTCTCTCTCTCTCTCTCTTTCTCACTCTTTGTTTTGGTTTGATTTCTTCTCTTAACGTTTTCCAATTTTTTTTTTCAAATGAACCCAATGTTTTAATTATAACTATTTTGCACTTAACTTAATAAAATAATCTAAATGAAATTATATCATTCAATAATAGGTTAAATTTTTAAATTAACTAATTCTCAAGTTTTTTTAAAAATATTTTTGTTCATGAAAAAAATACGAAGAAAAAAAAGAAGTGCTTTTTGAAAGATAACTTGAAAGACAATCATAATGACTCAATTGGTAATTAACAATATTAATTTACTTAAGTAAAATGTAATTCATTAACAGTAACTGAATACTACTAAATGAATTGTTATAAAATTATTCCCTCCAAATTTAAAAATTCTTAATGTTTAGAAATTTTCGCACATTTAAAATTTTAATTAGTATTCATTCGAATTTCATGAAATCTTTTGTTTTTTATGAAATAAAATTCCAAGTATAAATTGAAGTAGAAATTTCAAAATTTTTGTTTTCCTTGTACTGTCTTAACTAACATTTTCACTTTCAAGCACTATTCCCATCATATATGAGTAATAGGAGGCTTCACTTTTACATTTAAAATTTCAAACATACGAGAAATTTTTCACCGTACTAATTTAATTATTTATTTTCTAATAAATGTTAGAAAATTAAAAATTGTTATAATTTAAATTGTCTTATTGTTTATTGGAAAACAATCACTAAACATTAGGCTAAAGCTATCCAAAATTGATTATCATACATTATAATTAATATCGTAGTTATATAGTAACTAGAAATTATATTCGAAATGGTAAAATATAAAGTGATTCCAATACGCTAAGTTCAGAAAAAAGAAAGAAAAGTTATTGGCAATTTCAAAGAAAAAAAAAAGCGATGATAGAATAAATAAATTCAGATGAAAATGATAAAAACCGTATTATTCCAGCAATTGCTAACAATTATATCAGTAATACAAATAACGTAAAATTATCACTGATAATTATTATATCAGTAGTAGTAGTAGTAGTAGTAATTGTTGTTGTTGTTGTTGTTGTAAGCTTTGTTTGAATGATTAAATGATAACGGAAAAAATAGATATTGATTTATTCATGTATTATTATTTATATATTTTAAAGCATCAAATAAATGTATATAAACAACAGGTGGTTTACAAAAAAAGAAAATTCACATTTTAAAATGATAGTAAAATAGACGCTGAAATGAAAGGTTTTTTTCCCCCTTTCTTTCTCTCCTTCTCTCTCTCTCACTCTCTCATCCTATTTTATTTTGTTTTTATTTACTTATTTATTTTCTTTTTTAAAAAAATACCAAAGTATGATATTGCGATTAGAATATAGCGTTGGAAAATACCTAATGCACAGATGTGCATTTGTCTACATCATATGCATATTTCATTTTTTTCATTTTTTTTTTTGTAGAAAGATAGTGATAAAAGTGCAAAGCTATTTGATTAAATACAAATTGCTTTCTTCCTTCCTTTCATTTATTAGCATATATGATTCATGGATGGATTGTATTTCGAAAATTAAACAGTAATGTTTCGTTGAGTTATGTGAAGTGGCAGCATTTGATATTAGTATTGAACGAGGAATTTCTTCGAGAGAGTAATTTAGGATAGATAATTTCAGTTACAGTTAAAGCATACTAGTAATGCTTACTCTTACTTCTAACAATAATTCAAGACAGTAATTTAGAATGAATAATTTCAATTACAAAAAAAAACAAGTATTACTCACTTAAATAAAAATATACGATGTATATCGAAAAACATTTAAAAAATTTTTCACCAAAATCTAACTAACTAACTATCAATGAAAATTGTGCTACATTTCTTTTGATTATTTTCAAAAAGATCTAACAATAATTCAAGACAGTAATTTAGAATGAATAATTTCAGTTAAAAAAAAACATACAAGTATTATTCACTTAAATAAAAATATACGATGCATGTCTAAAAACATTCAAAAAATTTTTCACCAAAATCTAACTAACTATCAATTTTTAAAAAGAAATGAAATGATTAGAAGAAAAAAAAAATTAATTAATTTTAAAGAAAAACAAAAGAGATCAACAAAATAGCAGAGATCAAATGAAGAGAGTTAGAGGTTTTCTTCTTTTCAATTTCTTTTTTTTTTTTTGAAAAATTCCAAAATTGAAAGAAAGTTCCAGACAATACGATAAATGATGACTGGACGATTAGACTGCTTTGCTTCTTTCTTTTTTTTTGTCAAGCAAACATAAAATTTATCGATTTTATTGTATATCAAATAAAAAATTCATTTTCTATTCGTAGCAAATACATTTCGAAAGATGGTAAATTCAAAAGAAATTGTTAAAAGAAGAATTTCACATTCTTTTTTTCTTTCCTCATTTCGAAACAATTTCAAATTTGAAAATTTAAAATATTTTGAAGAGATAAAATGAATGTTTTCACTCATTTAAATGAATAATTTCATTTTATCAGCGATAAAAATTATTTCATAATTAAATTGATTATTAATTGTAACAAAACAACAAATTAAAATGAATTAATTTTAATACAACAATAAATTATTAGCCATTTACAAATTGATTAATTAGAAATTGTTAGTTTATTTCTTTATTTCAGATTGTTTAATTTATTTTTGAGGAAAAAAAAGAAAATATTGAAAATTTCACGTGAATTAATATGAAGAGAAAATAAATTGATTGAATAATTTAGATTTGCTTTTTTTCATTTCTTGCAAAAGTCACTTTTGCACAACTTTCTTTTTTCCTTTGCTTTCTGCAAAGGTTGATTGATCAGTTGACATTTAATTTGAAATAGCAAAAAAAAAAATTGTAAATTAATCATAGAAGAGAGAGAGGAAAAGAAAAAGAGAGGTGAAAGAAGATAAACAAAAAAGAAAACGGGAAGGATGCAGAGGTGGAGAAGGGAAGAGAGGATGAAATAATTAACAGCAAATTGCGCACAGGAAATTATTTATCGGAATTGATTGTGGTAAAACAAAGTATGGACTGTATTATCGTTAATTCATATAAATTCACTTCCAGCGGTCATTCACCCAAAACTCATTTGCATGTCCATAATTTATTTGTTATTTCTTTTTTCTTTTTTTTTCTTAAACAAAAAATTAAATTTTTATTTAAAATAAACTAAAATTTTCTATGCCATATCATTTTAAATTTAGTAGCAATGCTGAAAATTTTTGATTTTCTTTTAGGAGGAAATTCTTTTTAGTGATTTCCTACATTTCCGTACATTAATTCTAACTTTTTACATTTTGCCCATATATATATCAAGTATTTTAGGCCAACGACAGGACTAAGCGTGGTATTTTTTTGCGTGAAATTAAACGTGGAAAAAAATGCGTGGAGCCAACAACAGGATTAAGTGTGGTGTTTTTTTTTGCGTAAAATTAAACGTGGAAAAAAATGCGTGGAGCCAACAACAGGATTAAGTGTGGTGTTTTTTTTGCGTAAAATTAAACGTGGAAAAAATGCGTGAAAATTACTTATTTACTAAATTACAAAATAATTGTATAGCACAAGAAGAAAGCATACATTTGGGATTTTTTTTTATTTTGCACCATGGATTACCCACTTTTCATTCCAAAATGTTTTTAAAACGCAAGAAGAACATTAATTTTATAATTGAAAAAAAAACAAAGGAAATTCCTTAATTTTAAAATAGCAAAAAAGGGTGGAAAAAAAGTGTGCGAAAAAAATTGATATCGATTTTTGAAAAATAAAATTTTGTAATATTGAAGCAAGAAGCATTCAGAGAAATTTTTGATTAATTTTGAATTTTTAAAAACAGGATTTATTAACGATTTGAAATCTCAATCTGAAAAATTTTCTTAATCAATTTTGTAATTTTTCAAAACTACAAAATTAATTTTTCATCTAAAATTCAGAAAAACAAAACAAACAAACAAATAAGCAAACATTTTTGGTAAAATAACAAAATGAGATTTTTGGTAAAATGAGATTTTTGGTTTTTGGTAAAATAACAAAATGAGATAAACAATGAGTGGTGAAAACAGTTTGCTGATTTCTTTTATTTAAATCATTTCTGATTTAAAAGCAGTAATTATCATAGCAAACATCAAATGGCAATGTTAAATTATTCTTTAAGGAAATTTTTTTTTTATTTTTTCAAAAAGGAAAATCAAAATACATGCGAATCAGTTAAGAATCAAAACAAAAAAGAAAGGAAGTAAAATAAAAAGCAAAAGATGGAAAAGTTACTGTAAGTGAAAAATGTAAGCGTATTTTTAGCACATAAAATTTCACTTCATAAAATGAATTTTCAAATTTCATTCATTTCATTGTTTGATAATTTTCATCCTAATATTTTCATTCTTAAAATTATGTTATTAATGAAATTTTAATAAAATTAAAAGTGCGGGAAAATAGAAAATAAAAATTAGAATAAAAATGGATAAAAATTATATTTTACAATACAAATGGGTACGTGCATTTTTCATTTCATTTCAAATAATAATAAGAAAGGTCATTCATTTCATTGCTTGATGATTTTCATCCTAATATTTTCATTCAGAAATTATGCTATTAATGAAATTTTAATAAAATTAAAAATTTACATAAAAGTGCTGGAAAATAGAAAATAAAAATTAGAATAAAAATTATATTTTACAATACAATGTGTACGTGCATTTTTCATTTCATTTCAAATAAGAAGAATAAGAAAGGATGAAAGGAGTGAAAACAGATAAATACAATAAATGACAAGTATAAAAGAAAAGAGGAAGAAAGGTAGCGACGAGAGGGAGGAGAAAGAAATGATTGAAATTAATTACTGAATTATGGCCTATCCTCCTCATACAGCTTTCTTTGCACAATTTAACCGATTCAAAAAGGTGCTCTATTAAACCGGTCGATTTGATTCCCTCAATTTAATGTTTCGATTCGTTCAATTCTATTTCGGTTCAATTTCAAATATAACACACACATTCATTTTATTTCTTCGTCTTTCTTTCCTCACACTTCATCATTTCCAACACTCATTACCATTTCAGCAAAGAGAGGGAGAGAGAGAGAGAGAGGGAGAGAGAGAGAGAGAGAGAGAGAGAGGAAGACGGGGAGACATAGAGGATATTTACACATTGATATGAAGTTTTCTAGCAATTCGTGCATTTATATTAAAAATGATTATTCAATTCCTTCGCATTTCGTGATGATATTTGTTTTGATTTTGAACAGGTTTTTCGTTAATAGAGAGAGAGAGGGAGAGAGAAAGAGGGAGAGATAGAGGAAAGAAATGGAGACTGATAAATATTAAGTGAAAATAGCAAATATAACTAATTTAATAATTTGTTTATTTAGCAATGAATGTAAAAAAGGGAAAAGATGAAAAAAACGATTCCATAATTACAAATGGAATATATTAGGGAATTAAATTCAGCAAATTTAGTACGAATATTAAATGCAAAGGTGGGAGATTGTTTGATAATATAAATATTGCTCATTTTAATTCCAGTAGATTGTTTAATTTTAGTTACGAACGTAAATAAATTTTTGCATTTAAACTCCCTTTTACTAATTTTATTTTAACAACTTACTTTAATATTTTAAAAAAAGCGAATTATTTTTACTTTAACCAATGAAATAAGTTAATTCATCAAATTTTTTTTTTAAATTCATATTTCAACATCCATTTTTGTTACAATATGCTGTCATTTTTTTTTATTTCGGTAGAAAAGAAATTTATAAATTGAAAGAAAAAAAGAAACAATTAAACTCAACATTGAAGATGTGAGCGGTTTTTCTTTTATTCAAAAATAAACCAAAATATTTATGCGATTAAAATAATATTTCATAAAAATCTTTTTTCAATAATTTTTCAATATCCTTTTGTTTTTGTTTCTTTTTTCTTTGTTGCTAAAATCAAAATGAGAATGGAACGGATAGAAAAATTAATGAAAAAAAAAAGTATTATGAAAATGGACTAAAATGATAGCATTGGATTTTAGTTGAAATTTTGAACATATCAATTCCATTAAAATTTTTTTTTCAATAGTTACTTAACCAAACAAAAAAAAAGAGAAAGAAGAACAAGAAGAAGAAGAGAACTGAACATATTTGAAATCCATTTAGATAGTTGCTAAAATTATGTATTAAATTTTTGACAATCCTCCTTATGTCAAAAAAAAGTGGTATGTATAGAATGAATTTAAAATTTCTTCACAATTTTCAAAGAAATAGGATTTGTTCCATCACTCACAACAAGTATGTGGAAATAATGAAATGTAAAATACTCAACTTGTAAATTTCAAGTGGGTGGAAATTTTTCGAGAAAAAAAAAAGAAGTGCAATTTTTGAGAAACCAAGAAGAAACTGTGAAGGATAAAATTTTGTTGAATTTAATTCAAAGAGAAGTAACACATAAAAAGTGAGCTGATGAGTAATGCACAAATTTATATTAAACAGAAAATCAGTTGTTCTAACAATTAATTAGTTATTCGTTTGACTATTTTTTTTTCAACAAAAAAAAAACAAAACAGTTGAAAGCTTTAAAAGATGAATCTTTAAAAGAATTAAAAGATGAAAAAATTTGCTTAAAAGCAATATTAAATTAATGGGATTTTTAAAAAAAAACGACAGCTAATTGGAAAAAAAAAGATTGACTATGCTAGAAATTGAAATTAACAAACAATCTATTGCTTAGATTAAAATGATAAATAAGTGTTGACTGAAACTTAAATAGTAATTTAAACATTAGGTTGGATTAAAGGTCAGATTCATTAATTCAATATAATGTTTAAACTATTGTTTAAGTTTAAAATTTTGAATTTAGTTTAAAATTTTGAACATGAACAAGATGTTTTTGCACATTCATATGAAATCTAGACTGTGTGAGTGAAAGAGTGATTTCAACTGTCACATTTTCTAGCTAACAATTTTATAGCATCTATGACAGTTTAAAATCCAAAATGTTGACTGTAAAGTATAGGAGTGAAAATTTGAAACTTGCAAATATCTATGTATCCTGAAATTTCCAGAATATATTAGGCATTTAAAAAATAGCAAAAACTAGAAGCTAACAACTGTCAACGAAAAAAAAAGAAAAACAAATCAGTTCTATAATTTATAAGCATGCTATTTTGATTGAAACGTTATACTGTCATGTTATTCATTTGAAACTTATAGAATGGAAAAACGATGGTTAATTTGATATGATTATTTCGATTGATTACACGTGATATGCGCTTCCAGCTTTTTTTTCTCTCTGCAAACATTGTGTTAATGATAAACTGTAAAATCAGATGACTTCACTCTCTCTTCTGTTAAATTTCAAAATTTTACAAACCATTCATTTCATACAATATTATATTTTTCAATAATTAAATAAAATTTTAAAAAAAAAGTTATTTAGAAAAAGTTAATCAAATTAGCAATTACAACGAACAATTAATATAAATTAAAATTTAAAATTTTTGCTTCAAAATGATGACAGTATTAGTGTTAAATTACATTTTAGTGTTGCATTAATAAATATACGTAAGAAAGATGAAAGGTAAGATGAAATGAACTGTATCTTTCTTGTAAAAACTCGCTATTGAAATAAATTCAAAAAAAAAAAAGAATTGAAAATATTCCTATTTAAAAAAGTATAGTTTTTCCACCATAATTTTTAGCACAATTCTAACATTTGATTAAATTAAGTTTAAATTTTTTGTAGACTCAACCATAAATTAGCTAATGTTACGCTAAATGTTATTATTGATCGATGCATAATATACCAACAATTATTTGAATTTTAATCAAAATTATTATTATTAATTATAAAATTGGAATTTTAAATTGCTACTATAATTGTTTGAAAAAAAAATAATTATTCATTTGGAAATTAAACAACAATATTTGGGTCATTGCGACACTTTTCCTTAAAACATCCTGTGAGAAAATTGATGAAATGTGAGAGTGAAAATGAAGATTTGAATTTTCCCATTTGAGTGAAATATTCTAAAAGAAAAAAAAGTTGCTATTTTGCTAAGAAAAAAAAAGGAGAGAATAATTCGATATTTGTTTAAGCAAAATTTACCATATACTTCAATTAATTAAATTTTTATCGAAATGAATTTTTTGGATAAAACGCAAATCTTTTTTGGTGGAAATGTTGAATTTACACGTTTTTTTTTCAAAAAAAAAATGAACAAAAATAACTATGTTATAATTGTGTAATTTTAATTTTATCACTTTAAAAATTCATTTTGAAAATTTAAAAGGCGTTTTTTTTTTCAACTGATAATATATTTGCAGAAGCACTTGGTTAATTATTCATGTGAAGTTAGAGTGAAAAAAAAATAATCTAATTAAGTCGAAATTTCAATTTATAAAGCACAATGTTTGAAAAATTTGAAAGAAATTCAATTAATGTGATGATAATTTTTTTCCCGATTAAATGCAATCACAAATTAATTAATAATCCAAAACTGATAATTGTAAAAAAAAAGAAGGAAGGTACTTTGTACATTCATTCAAAGTAGTGCTTTGGATGATAAAAGTGATAAAAATAACACTGATACATTGGTACATTGATAAAAAAGGTGACGCTTGATTTTCTATCAGTTATCAGCTAATGAAAAAATTAATCAGTGCTCGATGAAAACTGAGAAGAAAGTATATTGCAAAAAAAAAGGAAAAAGTACTCAATGAAAGGAAATTAAAATTCCACAGCTTATTTTATTGAAAATGTTAACCGTACGGAGTTAACTAACCAGAAAATGAATGTTTGAGATTGGAAGGCATTATCACAATCATTATCATTATTATTTATTTTTACTATTTATTACTTACTGTTAAATTATTGTTATTACTATTATCGTTACTATTACTATTATCATCATCATTATTATTATTATTGTTGTTACTATTACTATTATTATTATTATTTTTTTTCTTTGTTATTATTATTATCGTTATTAATACCATTATTATTGCCATTATTATTACTATTAGTGATCAGGAAGTTGATTATAGATAAGCCGATGTGTATTTCTATGCGTTATTATCATGCGATTTAGTGGTATGATTATCATATCGTTCGGCTTTTTAATAAACAATTGATTAAAATTATAAAACAATAAATTATAGAAAATAATTTCATAAGTAATAGCGTTGGCCTGAAAATCTTTCAATCATATTTTTTCCAAAAATCTATTTTAATTTACACATAATTATTCAGCTCTGATGAATAATCATTCATCAAATTAGCATTAATTATAATTATAAAAATGATAATTTGAAGCTATGAATGATAAAAAGTATTATATTTACAATACAATATTGAAATTTAAATTTTTTAAAAATGAATTTTCAACTTTATATTAAACATTTAATAATTAAATACAAAGTGAGAATTAATCAATCAATCAGTCAATCGATCAATTTATTCAAACAGTTATTTCAAATATTTTTTATTAAATTACAGATAGAAATAACTTGCACAAATGACATTTTTCCAGTTTTCTTTAAAATATTAATTGAGAAACGTTGACCTATTAGTTTGTAAATGAATTACACAACTGTTATTGTACTTTTTGTATTGAATTCTTCTTTTTTTTTCCTTTCCACTCATTTTTCTTTGTTAAAATTTTTAAGCAAAATCAAACTTCGTACAAAAATTAACCAATCAAATAGTTTTAATTGAATTTCTAATCTGTTTTAAAAGAAAAAAAAACATTTTCAAAAACTTTACACATACCAATTACAGTAAATTATAACTGTAATTTCATAAAATTTAATTATCAATTTGTACAAACAAAGTAATCGATGTGAGAAAAAAAACGAAGATAACGGTGCTAAAGTTAGTGAGAAATGATCATAAATTTCGATTAAAGATGGTAAAAACCACTGATGATAGTTCATTTTACCGAAATATTTTATTTTTTCTCCCTCTCTCTCTCTCTCTCTCTCTTCTCATTTCTTTATTTTTTAAGGGCTATACGTGAGAGAAGTATTTGCTAAAATGCCATTTGGTCGCATTAGCTTTTCCTTCTAAATTCATTAAATATTAGCAAAAGAACTGGAAAATTTTTTAGACTGACTAGGAGAAGAATGGATTAGTGACATTTTTTTTTATGAATATATATTTGTACAAAAAAAAATGTTAAATTTTCGTTTACAAAATTTTTAGCTTTTCTTTTAGCAATCAAAATTGAAGAATAATATTAGCAAAATAACAAATACATTTCATTGCTTTTTTTTGCTATAAATTTGTTCAAGAAATCAGAAGAAATTTAGCTTAAAATGATAAAATGTTAGCAGTAGCACAGAAATGTATGATTTAAAATAAATTTTATAAATTTTGAAATTATTTAAAAATTAAAAGGTTTGCGAAATTCCGAGAAATTAATGCTTTTTTAAAAAAAAATTAGTAAATTAAAACAAAATTATTCCAAAAAGAATGTCACTAACTAAGTATGCGTGTTGTAAAAGTAGGAATTGTACTAATTGGAAAAGAAAATAATTCGTTAAATTGGAAAGCAATTCATTGCATTCTATAATGATAATTAAAATATGATATTTAATAGAATTAAAAAAATAACGATCAATCAATTTGAATTATTTAACAAAAAATTTGCAAATTGAAATGATAGAAGCATTAAAAAAAAATAATGGAACAACAACAACAACAAAAAGGTGACGATTATTTGTAGTTATTTATTAGTTAAATTGTTGAGGGAACTTTTACAATGATTTTAATTTCGTTCTCATATTATATTTAATCAATTCTATAATGATAATATAATTAATTAACCAGTTAATTAACTGTATAATGATAATGTTAATTGATTTTATTTATTGTATTTTTGTAATTTTATCACATTCTAGAATTTATCAGTCACTGAAAAAATTAAAAACTTTTGCTGAAATTAAAAAGTTAAAAGGAATAATTGTTTTAAGGTTAAGCTTATTTTAAATTTTAATAAAATCTCTCATTTTCTGCTAAAAACATAAAAATGTTTTTAGCAGAAAAAAAAAGAATAAAAGAAAAGAAACGAATTCTGAAATTCATTTTTCTTTTATTTTATTAGACTCAAATTAAACTAAATATAAGTTAATTTATAGTAAAATTTCAAAAATTATAATTATAAACCTAAAATAAATGAATTAAGTACGAATTTATAATATAATTAGAAAAGTTATGATTATAAGGATTTTCTTCTGCAAATAACACATTTGAAATTGATGATATTTGGATAATCATTGAAATGGTTGAAAATTGAAGGTCAAACTTTATCTTCTATAAATCATCAATTTCAAAAAGTACAACAGATATTAGCCAAAAAAAAGACAAGAAAAGAAAAGAAAGAAAAAAAGAAAGAAAGAAAGACTGATCGTTTGTCATGGTAGTGTGTAACGAGAAAGATAACATACACATTGATAGAGAGTTATTTAAATGAAACAACGACGATAATTCAACCAATTCCTACGACGTAGGATGAAACAATAACGATGACGAAGAAGAAGAAGAAGAAGAAGGGGAAGAGGTCGGTGGATGGTTCGCAATCAAGGACAGTGAAATCTTTTCAATGAACCGCCAAATTGATTTTAAACGTTACATTTATGTGTTATTCATTATTTTGATTATTTAAATTATAAAAATTAAATTTTAAAAAGGAAATGTTTTCCTATTATATTATATTATATTACTTATATACATATTTTATTCATCAATCTGAATGATTTTGATTAATTTCATTTATTGAATTTATAATTTTTCATAAATGTTATTCTATTATTAAAATTCTAAAATTAACATTTAATTTTATAAATATTATTAAACTTTAAAATTTTCACACATTAATAAATGTTAAAATATCTATTTAAAGTTAATTAACTAATTACAATTATTAGTGAAATGAATGAAATAATGTAATTAATTTACAAAAGAATAAATTATATTTGTAATATGTTAAAGTTAAAAAATAAAATTTTTTTTAATTTCTATTTTGAAATGGAAAAAAAAAAGAGGAAGTGAGTTTTTGTGAAAACAAAAAAAAAAGGAAGACAAAAGTTGTACAAAAAAATTATGTGAAAAATTACGCAAGAACGATAAATGAAAAAGGAAAGGTGTGTGTGTGTGTGTGTATGAGAGAGAGAGAGGGAGAGGGAGAGGAAAAAAAGACAAGAGGTTTTACAAGAGAGGAAAAAGTAAAGCAGAAATAAAAGATTAGAATGAATAAAACGAAAATGAGGTCAGGAAAGCTGAGATAATGAAAATGACAAGGTGTGAAGTGTAAAGGACAAGAAGAGGAGGGAAAGAGAAGAAGGGGAGGAGGTGATGATAATAGAAGCAGTAATGTATGTTTGGTTGATGACGAATTCGTGTGAAACTGCTCGCGCAGGTGGAACGCCATTGCCATATTACCCATGTTCCCTAACAAGAATGTTTTTGAAATTTTTTAAATTTTAAATTAATTAATTAAAAATTTAAAGTAAATAAATGTTTATTAAATTTCTCAGTTTAAAACGAAGAAAAAAAGACAAATATAAAAAAAAGAAAGTTTAATTAAGAAATTTAGCATTATTATACAAATTATATTTCTGTTGTAAATTTTATAACTAATTTGTTTTGTTTTTACTTTTCATTTATTTATTTTCTTTCAATAAATATTCTTTTCTGTGTGAAGAGAGCTTTTAAAAGTTTTCATCACCAAATTTGATATTTATGATTTAAAGAGTTAATGGAAGAGTCGCTTCAATCATGAAAATATCATCATAAATGCATTATTATACCCCCTTTATTTTAATCGATCATGAGATAATCAAGTGAATTCATTGCACTATATTTAAATTTTTTAATTTAAATTTCATTTAAATTTAAATTTTTTAATTTAAATTTCAGTCATTAAAAAAAAGTAGAAATGAGAATTGCAAATATTTGTGGCGCATACGTTACTAACAAAAGTAACTAAACAGCAATAATAATAATAATAATAATAATAATAATAATAATAATAATAATAATAATAATAATAATAATAATAATAATAATAATGATAACAAAGCAATAATCTTTTTTTTTTCATTATTATTATTATAATAAATAATCTTTTTTATTAATATTATTAATTATTATTATTATTATTTATTATTTATTATTATTATTAATTATTATTATTTATTATTTATTATTTATTATTTGTTATTTATTATTCATTATTATTAATTGTTATTATTATTAATTATTAATTATTAATAATAATAATAATAATTATTATTATTATCATGTATTCTCCTTGCTTTTTTTCATTGTTTTGTTTTTTTTTCGCGTTAGTTAAAAATTGGCTTATTAAATTTTGGAATGTTTTTTCCAAAGCAATTAATGGTTTGATAAGTAATGCATTAGATCATAACAATAACAGTATTATTAAAATTAACACAACAATGACAAACAACAATAACAGGAATAACAATGGCAAACAATAGTCGAAATAAGGTAGATAATAGTAAATGTAATAATTAATATGCAATCACACAACTTATAATTAGTAATTAATAATAGTGGTTATATTGAACAAATTTCAAATTAAAATTGTTAATTAAGATAAAATAAATAACTTCACTATAAGTTACAGTTGAAAGAACAATCGCGAAAAAAGGCAAATTATCCGAGCATTATATTTATATGAAATTTTTATTATTGATAAAACAGGTTACCGCATAAACTTACAACTATAATAAATTCCATTGAATGCACAATTATTTTTCATGTATTTTTCATCTTGTTACATGTTATTAGAAAATTAAAAAAAAAAAAAACGAAACGAAGAAGAAGAAAAAAGAAGGAATGGAAAACAGGTATTGATAATGAAGTTAGAGAAAATATGCCACCTGTAATACGAAATTTTAACATTTGCTATCATTTTCCCTTATTGTTTGTTATAATTTATTATTAGTAAAATGAAAAAACAAAAAAAAATTCCTTCCAAATTTATAAAAAAAAATTTATAAAAATTTTTTTGGAATTTATAAAAATTTTTTTATTTCTTTTTCTTTTTTTTTCTTTCACTTTTTATGCAAAATGACAAAACAAAAAATTATTTAACCTCACATTGCTTTGCCGATTACATCATTATTTGTTTGTTTTTTTTTTTCACCAATTTAAAATGTACTATGCTTGAATACAAATTTATTAAGACTTTTGCAAAAGAAAAAAAAAAGTTTTTGAAATATATTTTCATACTATCGAAAAATCTAACAAAATCAACACAATTATTTCTTACTACTCTTATTCTTCACTTCATTTGTAATAAAAAAAATGATTCAAATATATTTTGCGCGTAAAAAAATAATCATTTTAAAGTTTAACTAATTTCTTTCCCCTTCCCTTCCCTTCTCCTTCTCGCGCACTCACTTCAATCATTGTATTATTATTATTTATGATATTACAAACATTAAAATTATCATTTTATTAGGTGATAAATGATTATAGTAACAATGATTAGTTACATAAAGCTTTTGTTGATTAGTACCCGTGTATGAAAAAAGATACAAACAGAATGCATAAATAATATAGGCTTAAAAAAAATATATATACTGGCACAAATGCTAATTTGAATAAAATTATTCAAAAGGCTTTTATGCCTTAAAGGATGTTGAGGAGGAAAATTTAGTAATACAAAAAAAGAAAAAAAAATTATTAATAATAATAATTCATTCATTTGTATCGAATAAAAAAGAATGTATCAGAAATTGTAATTTCTGCAAGAATTTGACTTTTTTTTTCAAATAATATTTTAAAACTTCAATTGCTGCTAGGCATTTACCATTGTAGGATAGAGAGAAACAGGGAGAGAGAGAGGGAGAGAGAGATGGAAATTTTTGCAGTATTACGAAAATACAGTTCATTACAACAGACCAACAATGAATTGAAAAATAAATTAATCTTTGAAAAACGAAATAATTATCCAACAAATGATTGTTGAAGATCCATTGTGATGGAAGGAGAGAGGAAAGAGGGTGGTGGAGGGGAGAGAGATTGGAAAAAATGGAATGTAATGAAAATTAATTATATGAAATGAATGATGTAATATGAAATTTACATTTAATACACAATAAATATGAAATATGATAAAATTTTTTATGATACAACGATAACGATCAATGGGAGAGGAAGAGGAAGTGAATTCATCGTTTTTTTTCTTTTTTTATTTTTTTTCAATTACATATGATGTATGCATAAAGATGTAAAATGTTAAATATATGCTATATGATAAGAATGATAAGTGATAATAGAAAATGAATGAAAATGATAACGATATATTGTGGATGATTACATATCAAACATTTATTCTTCACACAGGTAATGGTGTATCTTCGAAGAAATCTTTTTCAAGCCAACCATTTTCATTATTGTCTTCATCATCACCATCCAACTGCAACAATGAAAAAAATAAATTGTGTAAAAAAAATTTTTATATATCAAAAAAAAATAGGAAAAAAATTTTTTTACTGTAAAACGACTAAAAAAAGGAAAAAAAAGGAAAAAGGAAGAAATGAAATGAAGTAATTACCGCCTTAAGTTCTTTTTCAGTAAAAATTTTTTTAAGAAAAAGTTGTCTGAAAAGGATAAAAAGCATCAAAATGAATGGAAAAACAAGAGCTGTTCGTTTGAAATGTTTCACAGCATAAATGATTATTAAGCATATTATTTGTATTGTTGTATACAAATGCATTCGACGAATATCAACCTGTAAAAAAAAAATTTAACAAATTTAAATTTATAACAAATATATAGTAGAAAATTATAGAGAAAAAATTTTTAGTATAAATTTTAGAAGCAGAAAATTTAATTAATATTAAATTAAAAAATATAGCACAAATAATTACCGATTCTGTATATGTTGTATTGGGAAAATATTTTTCCGGTATAAAGAACAGGATAATTCGTTGAATGAATTGTACACCTGTAAGGTTCATAACACCTAAATATAGGAAAACACCAAATAAAGATGCTAATGGTAGTCGTAGATATGAACCACCAAAAGCAAATAATCCCATCAGCAATGATACACCAATTGTTGTAACTCGTTGTTCAAGAACATGATCCACACCTGTACAGGTATAAATATTTTCATTTTACTACAATAAAATATAGTAAATAATAACAAATTAATATCTAATTGAAGTTGAAATTTATATAACTACTGCTTATTAAATGGCAAAAAAAGTAGAAAATAGAATGTAATAAATAAAAATTCAACAATTACTTTAATAAAAGTAATAAACATTGTTATAGATGTAGATAAAAATATTGTAATTAATAATTATTTACACTTTAATTAGTTAAAATAAAATAATCATTATTCAGAAGATTAAATCCTGAAACTATATACCGGGTCGTTCACCGGGTGCAGTTTTTTTTGGAACTGATAGTGAACTGCAATGTGCAAGTGATTGTACCGCAGCAGCACACATCCATGGTAAACCAAAAATACTGCACAACAACGTGCACGCACTCATTAGCATTAAATCCCAATGCAAACCATTCCCTTTCACCAAGCAACGATCTTTACGTGATAGCAATAATCTAAAATAATTTTAAATCAAATTATACAACAGAATTAATTTCATTCATATTAATTTTATTTTATTAAATGTGGGAAAAAAAACGCGTAACTTACTCTGTAATTTCAGTTTCCACAAATAAAAGTATGAAAACGAGCAATGCTGCAACTAATGATACGATAATTACCCATAATTGATTTAATGGTAAATATGCAGAAACAAATAATCCATGTTGTCGTGCTTCAATATTGGTAAAACTAAAATGATCCGGTACTTCCAGACGCTAAAATTTTAATGATGCATTATTATGCGTACGTATATAATTAATAATTAAATTTTTTAAATGAAATAATAATTACCTGTAAGTAAGGATCTGGAACTAATAGATGTGCAAGACTTGCAACTAATGTAATTGAAATTAGCACACCAAAATCACCAAGTGCACGTCGAAGCTAAAAATTATTTCTTTTAAATAATCAATTTTCTTTTTTTAGAAAAAAAAAAGAAAACAATAATTACTTAAAAAATTTTTTTGTTTCTCTTTTTTTTTTGTCTAAAAAATAAATTTAAAAATTTTGAGGATAAATGAAATTTTCAATTTTTTTTTAACAAATAAAATCCTACATTTTGTTTAATTTTGCTAAAACGATTGTCAAAAATGACAAACCGTTCTTCCCAAATAATAACTTTGTCGTAGCTGTCTTAATCCGTATGCTAATGCAAAAGTTGAGATCACAATACAGGTGGTTAATAAGGCTGTATTTGGTTCACCGTTACAAATTGTTCTCATTTGTGAATCATTTCGATTTCCGTTGATAGCATCCAGTTCACATTTTTGACGAATATGTTGATAAAATTCAAAATTTGCAACTGGATTATGAACGAATGTCTAAATTCAAACATAAAATGCTGCTTAAAGTATTTTTAGGAAAAGAAAAAAGAAAAAACCTAAAATTCCTAGAAATAATAATAAAAGAAAAAGGAATGAAATCAAATTTCAAATTTCAATATATATTTTTGTTGTTGCAAAGTTAATTTCATTTTATACAGTAATTTTTACAAATATTTCAGCATATTTTATCTTAAATCGTTAAAAAAATTAATATTTAAATTCTTATTGATATTGAAATTTGAGTACCTGATAAAGGAATTGTAAACTTTCCGCGATGAATATTACAGAAATTAATGAAGTAAAGATATCTTCGGTGAAACGTGTTACATAACGCAACATTCTAGATCCATCAACTGCGACAGTGATAACTGCGATCAGTAACACCCATAAACCAGCATAAAGTCGAACCGTTAGAAAATCAATATTTAAATTAGTACAAAACTGAAAAAAAAATTTTCAAAAAATATTTGATAAATTAAAAATTATAAAAAAAAAAGACAGTTAATATATCTAATGATAAATTATAACGAAAATTCCTTTCAATTTTTTATGCACTAATTTAAACATTTAATAATTAAAATAAGTAAAATTATTAATTTAAAAATATAACTTACCGCATACAGACTAACTTCAAAAACAAGAACCGGGCCTGTTGCACTCATTATCAGCAGCGGTTGAACAGCGAATATTCCCCAAATTACACCACAAATGCATTGAGCCATCAGTGTTTCAAGTATTCCAATTTTTTCGTTGGTATATTTTCCTAAAAATAATCAATTAATTTTAGGATAATAAATAATAAATTGATAATATTTTAGGATAATAAATAACAAATTAATAATATTTTAGGATAATAAATAATAAATTGATAATATTTTAGGATAATAAATAATAAATTGATAATATTTTAGGATAATAAATAATAAATTGATAATATTTTAGGATAATAAATTAATGATATCATTTTTCATTATGTATTGATAAAGTAAGCGTTAAAGTTGCTAAATATCTATTATGGTTACTAATGATATCTTTAAATGATTAGCTATATACTTTATCATATCTGATATTTAAACATACCTAATAGACCACCAAATGTAATTGCAGGTGCAAAACTGGCACAGAACATGAATACGACACTTGTAAGGCATTGAAAATTGAGCGCATCACGATAATCAGACCTAAAATTTATTCAGTGGCGACTGGAGTCTTTCTTTTCCTGTTTCCGCCTTACATTCATTCATATTCTGAGCGCACATTATCATCAGTTTAAGTTGATCCGCACAAATTTCCCAAATGACTGCAAAAGACAGTAAACGCGATCAAATGATATAAATTACGACGTTGTGGAAACTACGAAAAAGCGTGGATATTTTTGTTGGCTGTTTTTGTTGTTGTTGTTGTTGTTGTTGTTGTTGCTGCTGTTGTTGTTGTTGTTGTTTTTTCGTTTTTTTTTTTATAAAATTTATTAGTTGAATATAATTTGAAATTTAAAATGCTACGCGTACCAGTAATAAGGGAATCGTTTTTCAAAATCACCAATCATTCCATCAAAAAATCGACATTTTTCTCTTTTTTCAAAGTGTCTTTTGAAATCAGCATCATTTTTTTGTTTAATTTTTGGAGGTGAAGCTGGAAAGAAAAAAAAAAGCTTTTCGTTTCTGTAATTTTCAATAAGAAAAATTTAACAAAAAGAAAAAAAAAAGAAAAATTAAAACGAAAATAACAGCGCAAAAAAAAAGAAGGAAGAAAAGTGCGATGAAAAATTATTGTTGTTACTGTTGTTGTTGTTTTGAAAAAATTTGAAAATCACAAAAAAAAAAGTGAAAAGAATAAAATGAAACACACAATTTTCTTCCTCTGCAACTTTTCGTTGACTTCGTCGTTTTTTCAACGCTTTTCGAATCTCATCACCGGACAACAAACGTTTGCTATCAATTTCACCAGGTGGAATAACAATTGAATCATCCAAAAAATTATCCAAACCACAGATAAGTTCTTCACGTAAATTTGCCTCATATGCAACAACATTAAATTCCTTAAAAAATAAATTTTGATAATTTTCTTCTCATAAATAGCAAAAAAGCACATTTAAAATATTAGTTGAAATTAATAATTATTTGGAAAAATTTTTTTTTTTTTGGAACTAAATTCTAGGAATTCACCATTGAAGAATAATTGATGAAAAAAAAGAATGTAACCATATTTGTCATTAATGTTGCAATCGATCGTCCCACTTCATGATAACTAATATCCGGTTGACCTGGTCCCAAAATTACTACAACAAAACGAAGTGGTATTTCACCATCAAGAATTTCCGGCATCATTGCTGGCTCACTTAATCGAAGCATAACGAAATATGTTTTCGTTAAATTTGGAATTACACCAGCAAAGATCTGAAATATATGATTATAATTTTACTATCAAATTAAATTTGAAATTAATTTAACTTCATTGGTATTTAGAGCTTCAATTGAAATAAAGTAATTTTGTTGAATAAATAAAAATTACAACGATTAATAGCATTCTTTTCATAAATAATTGAAAACGATACCTGAGCTGTTTCGGTACCAACAGGAAGTTTTCTCAAAATATCTTCACCTTTATGAAGCTCCGATGAATGCGTCTTAACTCTAAATATTATCTCATTCATTTTAAATCATCTAATTCAGTTATTAATTTCAATTTGAAATAAATGACAAACATACTTTCCCAGTGAGTCTGAAATGAAATGTGTTGCGGCAGATTGTTTTGTCGGATATAAGCACAATCTTTCTTGAATGGCTGGCATTGCCGGAAGATTGGGAAAGCTTAAAAGGAAATGAAACAAAGACAGAAAATCAATAAATTGAAATTGTGAAATTAAAAAATCAAATATCATGATGTAATGATTACCTCTGTTGTTTAGGAACACTAATTGATAATGTTGTATTTTCTATTTCATCAACCTCTTTTATCGTTAGCTGCTCCCTTATGTTACACGTTTGAAATGAATATTCACGTTTCAGTAAATCTTCAAATGAATTATTAAAATTATTCGTTAGAAATTCTTTCCCCATTATATGGTAAAAAGAGAAAGACAGAGATAGCAAGAGAGAGAAAATTAGAAAAAAAAAGCATTAAAAATAATTTTAATACCTCTACGTAATCTAGCACTATCCGTCGTACTTGCGTCTGCTAAGTTACATTCAGAACGTCGATCGAAAACTGAACCAGCTAATGATAGCGCAGTTATTCTACGTGGTAAAGGATGTCTAAAATGCGGGGAATTAAAAAAAAAATTTTGCTGTTACATTAAATAATTAACTTTTTTCTCCTAAATCATTTCACAATTAGCAAAAAAGAGGAAAAATTAACTTACGCTTGTTTCATTGCTAAAATTTGCATAATGTCACGTCGTCTACAAGTGGTTCCTTCAGAAATCATTGCATTAGCTACTTGATCGCATATGTCAAGAAATGTTTTTGCTTTACAATCGAGTAAAATCATACCTGAAATTAATTATTTGATTAATTTTTGAAATTATTTATGTGTGCAAAAGTGTGCAATAACAGCTTGATATATAAATTTGCTTTAACAAATTCGTTTATTTATTAATAATAAATTTTGAGCAATCAATTTATTTGATAATTCTTTTTTACTTTATTAATAAATTTATTTAATATTTTTGAAATTTTTTTTCTTGTAAAAAGAAAATGATTAAATGAGGAACCTGTTCGCATAAATTTTCGTAAAGATAGTAAAGCGTGAAATGAAAGGAATGCAACATGTGGTTGACCCCAATGATGATCCCTTCCTTCAACATCCTAAAATACATTACAAAATAAATTTAAAAATTAAATTTAGCTGGCATAAAATTCCATGTAACGTAACAAGCTTAGAGAACACTTTAAATTCCAATGAGTAAAAAATTTCTTGAGCATTTAACATTCTAGAGGTATTATTTGAAGATGAATAAAAAATTTTTTAAAATGCCATTTTATTCTAATATCGACCAAATTTGCAGCTTTGAAATTGTTATTCAGAAATGAACAAAAAAATTGATAGCATAACAAAAATTATCAAATAAGTACTGCTAGAATTTACAAATAATCATCAGCTAATTACTGATAACATTTTATTGTTTTTTTTTTCAAATATTTTTTTTTAAAAGAAAAATAGAAAAAGGAAAGAAAAACCTCTTCATACTTAATCCAACGAGCTATTTCTGTCCATTCGCCACCTTTTTGTAAATCCAAATCATATAATTCAACAAAAACCTAAAATGATTAAATCAATTTAGATTTCAAAATATGCCTCATCTTCCTCCTTTGCTGTTGTTGTTGTTGTTGTTGTTGTAGGCTCTTCTATCATTTACCTTTTAACAAATCAAAGTATTAAATAAAATTCAAATGAAAAAAAAAATAATCGTCGGTTTTTTTTTTCGCATACAGTTTTCCTCAAATATTACATTTTCATTTGTTTAGTTTTTTTTTTCTGTTCATTTTGCTCTGAATCTAAACAGATAAATGTTTTTTTTTTATTAAATTACTGAATATAATTTTACAATATATTGCCTTTCTATTCCTTCTTTCCTCTCTCTCTCTCTCTATTATTACAAAATGAAATGATTCACAGCATTTACTGATAAAATGATTAAAATATGAGATAATACCTTATTATGTACATGTTTCTTGATGTCCTCACTATTATCCATCCTTCTGATTGAAATTGGTGATGCCGGCTTTGATGATACTGTTTCATTTAAAATTCCTAAAATGTAAAACAACAAGCAGTTGATTTACCTGATTCAAATTTAACTATCATTTCCACTTATACACACACACACCTATACATATATATATAGTTTGATCAGCAGAATCATTAACTCGTGTACCTGTTATTAACCTATAACTGTATAATTATTACAAATTATCAGTATAATTGTTATTATTTGCTTGGGTATCGTATAATTCATTCGTGTTGACATATCATTTATACAAGAAATGAATAATTTCTCTCTCTCTCTCTCTCGCTCTCTCTTCAAAAGAGAAGTAAACGAAAAAAAAATCTTTGGAATTTAAAAAATAAAAAATAAAAATTTCATTGAAAATCAAATTGAAATAAATAAATGTTTGCATAGTAAAATTTTACATCAAATTAATTACTCGTTTTTTTTTTATTTTAATTAAAACATTTTGAAGTTAATGATTTAGCAGTGATGATATATATATATATATATATTTAATTAAATAATTTTTAAATTTATAAATTAAAATAATATATAATTTTTTTTTCTTTTACCACTTGTATGTTTAAGTATTGAATGAGAAGATTGAAGAATGTTCTGGTGATCATTAACGTATTGTACGAATTCCAAATCCTTTTCAATCAGTTCTAACTCTGACGTTCCCGTGTTTAAAGCTGCGGGTAAATCGGTTGACATACTACTACTACCTGAAAAATGACAAATGATAATTTTGCAAATTTTTGAAATTTAAAACAAGTTTCAAATAAATTAATTTTTTTTAATTATTTGTTTTTTTTTGTTTTATTTTGACCAATTTAACCTAAAATAAACAAATAAAAAACCGATATATTTAAATTAAAAAATCATAAAATTGATAAATTTTAGTTTCATCCATTCATTACATTTCCATTTCAATTTAACATATTTAAATTTTTATTTGAGAAGGTTTTTACCAATAGCAAAATGAATTATCAATAATAGCACAATGATTATTTTTATATAATTAATATTGATTGTAGACAAATTTGTTGTTTATACTTCTCCTATTACAATAAATAAGATGACCTCTGTATCCCTCTCTCTTTCTCTCTCTCTCTCTCTCTCTCTCTGATCTATTATATGAATAAACAATGAGCAATATCTAATGAAATATTGTTCAAACGTAAATAATTAATAATTTCATTTACATAACATAACTATTATTTCAATGTTTCAATCATAATTTATGTTAAAATTTTTTTGCAAAAAAATAAATAAATTACTAAACGAATTATATTGTCTACGAAAAAAAGAAAAACTTCACCATTAAATTTAATAAATTAAAAATGAAATCAATTAAATATAAAAAGACAGAAAATATGCGGTGACCGAATGAAAGAACATAAATGTGAAATGATTGATAACGGTAAAAGCGATGCCGTTCAACCAATGTAAATCAATATGCAAATATTATATGCTAAAAACAAAAGGCGGGAATTGAAAAATTGTGAGTGAAATTAATCAATCGTATATAGGAAATTCAAATTAAATTTAAAATCATAACTATTATACTACCTATGTTTAATTATAATACTACCTATATATCTCTATATTATTGATATCGGTTGATTCAAATGTCAATATCAATCATAAATATACATATATCTGTACAATATACATTAGTGAGTATCAATCTCTTCGCCCTCTTTATCCCCCCTCTACGTAACACACTCCCCCTCTCCCCGCCTTCTTCTCCTCCTCCTCCCCTTCTGTTTATCATACCATCACCTTCACATTCCTTCATCTTTTTTAACAGTAACGATTAAAATTTTATAATATAATATTTCTTCCGTTTTGTAGCAAAAAACTTTTTCAATGATATAATTTTGATAAATTAAAATTATATTTCTATTAGAATGATCAATAATATATCACTTTGTTTTTTTTTTTTAATTAAATTTTTACCAATTATTCTCCTTTATTTTTTTGAGATACTACCATTTACAGTACAATTTTTCCCTCTTCAATAAAATTTTCTTACATTATCATTTATAAACTTAACAATACCTGTTTGCATGTATTTTTCATAAAATTTAACAATATCTCTGATTACATTCTTCTCTCTCATATCACTTTATCATTTAAACTATTTTTCATATCTTAGAAATGAAATGTTAAAAAAAAAACATAAAAATGATCGTTGCAAAGTAATAACTAAGTTTTAAGATTTAAAAAAAAGCGAAAAAAACAAAAAAAAACTAAATTTTAAATGATTTTTGGATGATTTCAATGAATGATATTATTCATTGTTAAAATACTCCGATCGTACTTATTAAAAAGTAAGATAAAATTATGACTGATGAAGTGGAAAAGCACCACAATATAAATTCATTATTTTATTATAAATGAATTTTCTCTGAGTGAAATTCATTGAATTTCTAATGATGTTTTTCTTTTTCAATTTTCAAAATAGACATATTGAGATAATAATGATGACAATGATAATTAATAATAATAATAATAAATAATAACAATAATAAATGAACTGACGGAAATTCTAAGAAATTTTCGAAATCTGAAAAAAATATATGTATTTGTTGTTTTGCTATATCGTGTAGTATGTTCTTGTGAGAGTCAATGGTCAGCTGATTTTTATTGTAAAGGTCAAAAGTCAATTGATAGCAGTCAAAGATGATATCTGTTTTGTTTTGGTTCTTTAATTCCTACCATTTGCAGGTATGAGGAGAAATGTAATGGAAGTATAATGAACTGTATAATTTGTATGAGAGAGACACACGAAATGGTATAAATTTGATGTATGTAAATCTAATTAAAAAAAAATTAATTATTAAACAGATAATTATATATATATATATATATATATATATATATATTTGATCAATAATTATATTTCTAAATAATTACTAAATACTAGAAAATTATGCTAATTAAATACATCTAAAAATTAAAATATTTTATTTTATAGAAAAACAAAACGAACGAATAATTTAAGACTTTATAAGTTTACTTTCTTGTTTTTCTTTTCAGGTAACCGACTTAACTCATTCATTACGCTCCCTCGCCCTCTCTTACTCTCTCGCATACACACAAACCCTCTCAGTTCCTTCTAAACTCTTTTGGATTATTTTTTGTTTTGTCTTTATGTAAAATAATAAAAGAATAATTTTTCATGATATTTTTAAAATTTTAAAAATTTTAAACAGCTGAGAAAGAGATATTGCAAGCAGTTTTTTGAAATGATAATAAATATTAGCAAATTTTATGTGAATAATATATATGAAATGAAAAATTTATTTTCTTAAGAGATGTTTTTTGATTAAATGAATGAATGAAATGAGTGAATGATGTGGCGGAAGTTTATTTCATTATTAAATTTTAGAATTGAAATGATCATCATTGTTTAATTCCTGATGAATTTTAACATCACTACGATGTTAGTAGCAAAAATTGTACCTAAAATATTAGGTAATATTTTTTTTCATCTTATTAATAATACTTCATTAAATTATGAGTATTTAATTAGAATTTCCATGCGCTATAAATATTTAATTTGATATTCACTTACATCATAAATATGATCATCTATTTTCGATGCTACTACTACCAATATTACTAAAAAAGAAAAAACCAAACTTTGAGCATTAAAATTTTGATTCACTTAAATAAATATTTCAATAAATTAAATAATAGTAATGATGATCAATAAAAATCAGATATTATAATTAAATTGTTTTTGCGCAATTTTTCCATTCATTTTTTATTTAAATATTTAACTGTTTAAATTTCTATTTTTCATTTTAACACATTTATGTTACAAGTAATATTCAGTGTTCATTGCACTGTAAATGATAATGAAATTATATTTAATACACGATGATGTTGACATAAGAAATGCTTTACAGCAATACTTAAATGTTTATTTGATAATAAAATACTTTATCTAATGATTTGATATAAATAAGTATCGATTTATCACTTATCAATCTCATTTATTTAAAGAAAGAAAAATGCAAGTATGCAATGAAAATATGAGTTAATAAAAATAATTAATAAAGTATTGTTCATTTTATCACTGATAACATTATAAAAAAGTAAAAAGTGATAAAGTGATAGATATATTCATAAGTTTACTTGGATTGATAATAATTATAACTATCAAAAGTATTTGAGATAGTGATGAGAAAAGAAATGAATAAAATGATATATTGTTGTAAATGATATTGAAATGCAATCAAATATCATTTCTAATCATTTCAACATTTTCTCAACATATGACAAAATGAAATGTGTCATTTCAGTGCATTATCAATTTGATAATCGGTTTATTTTTCATGCTAAAAAGTCAATCAACCATTTAAAGAAACGAATCAACGATGATGTGATGCTGATTAATGGGCCAAAATTTTGCCATATATTTTCCAGCAATCAATGATAAATATTCAGAATATATAATTAACAAAATAAATATGCATTTTAAAATTTAACATTTTATTTTAATTCATTATAATTTATATCACAAACAAAAAAATAATAATGAATTTAAAAATTGTTAATGAAATTTTGCTAAATTTAATTGAATATTAATGAGGTAATCAATCATTTTTAGTTGTAGTAATGATAAATTAAAATTTGAGAGAAAAAAAAATTTTCATTAATTTGATTAAATTTGAATAAATTATAGCAAATTAAAACTAACTAACCAACAGCAAAAATTACACGTTCCGTTGAATTAAATTTATCATTTTTTTTTAATACATCCATAGTATTTTGCATTTTTAGTTCTCGATCATTTCTATTATGCAACAATTCCATACATGAATCCAATGATTCTATCCCAACACTACTATGATGATAATGATAACGATGATGATATGATATATTATCATAAGTGCATTCACATTCCAAGACATTACCATTGTTGTTTGCCGTAGTTGTTTCCGATATGTTACCATCATTACTGATTGGAAATTTAGACGCAGAAGTTTCAAAGTTTGTTTCTGGAAGGAATTTAAGATGGTGTTGATGAAAATCATTGTTGCCATCGGTTAATTGTGACACAATAAGAGGTGTCCAGATACCTTCCGTTGTATCGCTCCATAATATTGCATTCTTGGCTGTAGTCATTAGTGATTTTCGTAGTTTCAAATGATAGGCACCTTTTTTACGTTCATATATATGTCATCAATTCACGTCTCCTACAATATCAAAAAAAAAAAAGAAAAGAAAAGAAAAGAAAAGAAAGAGTTGAAAAAGAAGAGAAATTCAAAAATAACATGACGAAATTATATTCACACGAAGTAAAATCAAACGTATCATTAATAGGAAGGTCAAAATAAAAAAATTAAATTTAGAAAGGAAATCGATAGATTTTTTTTTTATTTCAAAGAAAAAAAAAAGGCAGAAAATAACGAGCAAAAAAATAAATCATTTCGTATAATTCAATGAAACGAAAATTCAAATTTCATGGTTGAATATAATTGGTTATTTCACAAATAACTGCATGAAATATTTCCAATGGCCTAATTATACTGTTATTTTCAAAAGTAGTTATAATCAATGAAAAATCATCGAACGCAAAAAAAAAATTGAAATAAAAGCAAAGTTTTAAAATAAAACGAGAAAAAATTTTTTGAAATAGAAAAAAAACCGAAACAGATAAAATAAGAAAAAAATGAGAAAGCAATGAGGAAATTGAAATTTAACGTATAAACAAATGAAATTAATAAATAAAAAAAACTTAATTATTGTAATTTAACCACGTGCTTTCACGTAATATTCAGTATGAGTAGACATTTCAAATATCATTTTACAAAGAAAAAAAAACAAAGATTATGCTAAAAAATTTAGTATCATTTAGTCGTTTATAACGATAAACGTTAATAAAAAATCAATAAATATTTGATTAAATTTGAGAGTTAAAATAAGGGAATTGAAGAAATTGAAAAATAAAAATGCAAAGGAAGATGATTGAACGGATGACGAATGAATTATTATGCTGAAGAAGACCGAATAAAACGATCGCTTTACTGATGGAAGAAGCGACCTCTTTTTTTTTTTTTAATTATTTGCGTTTCACTGCGTGAAGAATTCATTATTGCAATATCACAACTATTAAAAGATATAATTGTAATTGCTATTATTTATTATTATTATTATTACTACTTATTATTATTTATTATTATTATTGCTACTCATATAAGTAAATTGGAAATTTGGAACATTCGAACAAACTTTAGGAAAATCTGTCGAATTGATAATTAAAATATGTCTATACTTTATTTTTCACCTAGCAGTTGTTTTGTTTTTTAACTCTAAATATATATATATATATATATATATATTTCTAATTTAAATCCTTTCTTGTTGCAACGATATTTTTTTTTAAAGTAAAATAGTGTGGATATGGGTAGAGTCAAGAGCTAAGTGATGTCTAATAAAGCATAAACGATCATCATGTCCTAATAAAATATTTTGGTTGCATAAATTCCGATTGAAATCAATCAAATCATCAAATTTGATTAATCATTTAACACAGTACATACATATAGTAACTGTAAAAATTATTGCAATTGAAATAATCGATTTTAGAATAAATTCCTTTGCTTAATTGTTTTTTCCATACTTTCGATGTTGTAATAATTATAACAAAAAGGAAAAAAAATTGATGTGCAAAATTATTTTTTTCTTTAAAAAAAAAAAATTCACACTGTGAATTAAGATCAGATAAAACTGGTTTTTTGTTTTTTTTTTGAAGATTGCAAAAATATTAGTGCTGAACGGATAAGGTAGAGGGAAAAAAGCAAGGGATGTATGGGCATCATGCATTTATATGGTTGAACAAATAGATGACTCAATTTTTGTTTTTTCTTTCTTTTTCATAAATTATAACAGTAAAATAGGAAAAAGAAAAATGCAAAAGAGTGAGAAAATTCTTTCTTTTCTCTCTCTCTCTCTCCCTCTCTCTCTTTCTTTTTTGTTTTTTTTTTACAAAATTAGCATTTTACAAATTATTTTATATTATAGATAACAGAAAATGTCAAATTAACATTTTATATTTATTTTTTTAGTTGAAAAAATTTGATTTTAATAAATAGCAATAATAATTAATAATAATAATAATAATTAATAATAATAATAATTAATAATTAATAATAATAATAATAATAATAATAATTAATAATTAATAATAATAATAAATAATAATAATAATAATAATAATAATAATAATAATAATAATAATAATAATAATAATAATAAAACCGAATTGATAACTTTAAAGGAAAGAAAAACAAATATTAAAATTTTCAAAATAATTTTTTTTTACATTTAGTAATCAGCCGAAATAGAAAAAAAAGGTTTATCATTTATTTACCATACTCATTCATTATTATTTTAATTTAATTTTTTCCATTAAAATTTTAATGAAAAAAAATTAATTCTATTATTTTAGTAAAATATTAGTAACAAAAAAATTATAAGCTTAAATTATAGGATGGAAGAGAAAACGATGAATAAAAAAGCTTAGATTATATTTTCGATAATTTCATTAATAATAAATTCTTTTTTTTTTTGCTTGAAATTGATAGGAAATAATTATGGCTTATCGTTTCTTCCCATTCCCTTTCTTTTTCCTCTTTGCTTTTCAACTGTGACTTAACACTTTCCAAATAGTTCACATCCTTATCAAAATTTCAAATTTCCATCTCTCTTACATTGTTGTCGTTGGGACTTTTTTTTTCCTAATTTTTCAAAATTTCCCACACTCATTTCATCCCATCCCTTTACAACATTATATCCATTTTCATCATTTCAATGATTTTAATTCCTCATCAACTATCGTAATATAAATCCATTTGTGTATTCTGTTTTTGGTTTAATTGTTGTTCGTGCCAATCCACTCAACATGATTTCAACCATTTCAACATCCTCATTTTCTCAATGATAAAAATTGAAAATTTGATTAAGCAACAACAACAACAACAACAATAACAACAACAAACGCTACAAGTCGCGCTATTCTACAAAAAAAAAACAAGAAAATAAAGCAAAATTAATGAAGATTGTAAAGCGATAAAAATTAATTATCGCAAATAATATGTGAAAAATTAAAATATTCCATTATCACAATTTTCAATGCAACAAGCATAGAGACAGACAAAGACAGAGAGAGAGAAAGTGAGAGAGAGAGAGAAAGAAAAGTACGTAATGATAATTTTGAAAAGTGCTAAATTTTTTAGTTTTCATTGAATTTTTTAAAAGCACTATAAAAGTTTCCTCATTTTTTTTCCGGCCCAAAAGAAATCACTTTAATTCATTGCTGAATTATTCATTTTCATCATAACTAAAATGATATGGTTAAAATTTGTGAAACAGTCAAAAAATATTTTGTTTAAAAACAGACCATTAACATCGTGCTCAAATGATATGAATCAGTGATTTGAAAACGATGAGAAAAACATTTCGTTTACAGTCTAAGCCATATATTTGCTAAGATCATTTTCGATAAAATCCACTAAATAATGATTACAAAAAAAGAAAAAAAATTTTAAATCAAAAATTTTTCACAATAATTTTTAATTAGAAAACTTGAAGTTAATAAAAAACAATAGTAAGAATTAATGATAATGATAATTATTATTACAGTAATAGTAATAATAATAATAATAATAATGATGTTATTAGTGATAATAACGATAATAATAGTATTATTATTAAATATAATAATATTAAATAATAATATTATTTTTTATATATTAAAATAATATTATTATTTAATATGATATTATTATTTAATATAATAATAATAATAATAATAATAATAATAATATTAAATAATAATAATATTATTATTAAATATAATGTATTATTGTTACTATAATATTATTATTATTTACAAATTGTTATTATTATTACTAACATTATTATTATTACTATTGTTGTTACAACTATCACCATTTAAAAATATTATTATTATTACTATAATAATAATAATAAATAATAGTAAATAGCAGTAGTAGTAGTAATAGTAGTAATAATAGTAAATAGTAGTAGTACTAGCAGTAATAGTAATAATAATAATAAATAGTAGCATTTAAAAATTTTCGAAATGATTTTTTACATTTAGTAATCAGTCGGTGAGGATGAGAAAAGGTGGTGAAATTTTTTTCTGTTTTATAATTTAAATGCTGATTTCCTTTCTTTTTTTCTAAAAAAGAGAATTAATTTTTATTTTACGAATAATTTTTTCATTAGAATCATTCCATTTAAATTATTAATTCTATGATATAGTGGAGAAGTGAAGAATTATTGCGAAAAATTTTTTATTTAATTTGAATTTTTTTTTCTTTAATGAAATTGTTATAAATACAACTCACAATCTTGTTTAACAAACGAAATGATTTCAATTTAATACCTAACCAAATAATAAATATTAATGTTGTTATTATTAATTTGCTTATTTGTTTATTTGTTTATTGTTAGTGTTATCATTGCTGCTATTGTTATTATTATTGTTATTAATTATTATTATTATTATTATTATTATTATTATTATTATTATTATTATTATTATTATTATTATTATTATTATTATTATTATTATTATTATTATTAT